>WOVY01015486.1:0-10113 GCA_013436015.1 Rhipicephalus annulatus | reverse complement strand
GAAAGACACAATTTAGGCTTCACTTACAGAATTTTAATTGAGTTTAATAGAGCAGCACATTTAGATCTTAATCACGGTAGCAGGAGTGCAAGACCTCTAACTTTCAGCTTTTGAATATTGCAAAAATCTGAATATACGCAATTCTCGTTATGAATTTGTTTCACCTATAATTTATACACATTATAAGAGCTTATTACACAATAGATGAAGAGAGTTCTTAGATGACTACATGAAAATTTCACGTAGCTAAAAAATTGTTTCCAGATGCCCATTATGCCTACACACAGGCCGACAATGCTAAGTGAGTGAAATTAATAGTTTGCTCACCAGTAGGCAAAAGATCCGCCACATGCTGCGATTCCAGCTGGCCCCGTCAACAGGTCAGGAGTCAACACAACGCTGCTGAGCAAAGCAGGGGACGACAGAGCTTGGCGGACTCTCATGCATGGGATTGATGGATGCTATGAGCGTCCCCTTTATAACGGGGTGGTGACAAGTATGCCACCAGGCTCGACAAAAAAAAAACCCTTTTTTTTTTTTTGATGTTGGCCTAATGCCTCTACTTCGATAAATTCTATCTTAATGGAAAAAAGGTTAAATTTTCAGCTTAAGTTCTCTTGCCATTTACGCACCAATGTCCATATTTTATTTTTTCCAATATTTATTTTTGTCCTTTCTCTCTAATTTTCTGCCACCAATACTCGTAACCGTCTCTTACTTATTTCAATCGCGGGTTGTGTTCAGCTTTCCATTGTTGTCCCCTAAAACCCAAGGCTTCCTGTAGGCTCGTGCCCCAAACGTACACCTGGGTGGATATCTCCACATTCAATCAGAACATGCTCCGCCGTTTCCTTATCTTTTCCCGCAGCATGTGCATTGTTCTTCTTCTTTACTGAATCTTGCTTTATAACTACGCGTTCTAAGGCAACCCGATCTCGCTTCAAACAGTAAAGCGCTTCCCCTTGAATTATCGTAAAATGCCTCCCTCCTTATTTCATTTTTTGCCCTTTCGGTAGTTACTCAAAGCCGGTTTTTTTCTCCATAGCTGCCATCCAGTAAATCCTCTCCGCCCTCCCTGACTTTTCCCTTAACGCTCTTTGTTGACATATGGCTTACAATTACCAGCCGTATATTTACTAGTGAGTCTTCTAGTCTTTTTCTCCACTGTGTGTCCACGCTCTTCCTATACAAATAACGGAACACCTTCTCTGCCCATCTACTCTCCTTCATATTTCTTAGCCTTTCTTCGAACCTTATTTTGCTCTGCGCTTCCCTCGCCCTCAAAACCTGCCCCACCCCATATCGCCCTTTACAGCCTCGTTTGTCGTCTTCCCGTGAGCACCAAATGCGAGGGCGTCCCACAGTCCTTTGATTTACATCCATTCCCGATTGCACCTCTGCCCTCATGCACACCACTGAGTTCCCAAAAGTAAGCCCTGGAACCATTACACCCTTCCACAGACCTCGAAGCACCTCATACCTATTGTATTCCCCACAACGCTCTGTTGCTTCATTATTGCCGCATTCCTCTTTCCTTTGCTGCCGAGGGCTTTTTCCTGTACCTCCATGTATCTATCCACTCTCATTTACCCATACTCCAAGGTACTTGTATTCGCTTACCCTCGGTATTTCTTGGCCTTGTATGGACACCGTCTGATCACAGGGATCATTGAATACCATCAATCCACACTTCGTTACACTGAATCCTAGTCCAAGAGCTTCACCTTCCCTTCCGCCATATATTCGCCAGCTGCTGTATATCATCTCGACTGTCCGCAAATAAGACGATATCGTCCGCATAAAAAAACCTGGAAGCTTCTGCTCAATCATCATGCCGCCCTGTTTGTGTGACAGATTAAAACCAATGTTGCTACCTTCTAGCGCTTTTTCCATACTCACCATGTACAGCATGAATAACAGCGGGGACAAAGGACATCCCTGTCTCAGACCCTTGCTAACCTCAACGTTCTCTTTGCTACGCATTCCTTCCCACTCTATGCAAACTGTATTTTCTCGGTATATCTCCCTCAAAAGCTTGTATACAGTCGTCGCCCATGCCCATTTCCTTTCAATATATCCCACAAAATTTCCTGATTAACGTTGTCGTTATGCCCCAAGTGATGTCTAGAAAAGCCACGTACAAGGGCCTATTCTCTATTTTAGATATTTCTATACACTGAGTGAGAACAAACAGGTTATCGTCTAACCGCCTGTCGACTCGAAATCCGTTCTGAAGTTCTCCCAAAATATCGTTATGTTCGGCCCATGTTTCTATTTCATTTTTACTGCTTGCATCGCCACCTGTATAGTACCGATGTAATGGTTAGTGGTCTATACGAGCGAATCTTGTCCTTTTCTCCCTTGCCTTTATAGATTAAGTTCATTCTACTTTGTCGCCAACTGTCCGGTATTTGTCCGTCCTTTAAGCTTTTTTCTACTGCTCTTTAACAATGCTTTCTTTAGTGTTATGTCCTAGTTCGTTAATGAGTCTAACGGGAATCCCATCTAAACCCGCGGCAGTGCGCTTTGGAATTTTTCCTTCGGCCTTTTTTCCAGTTGAAATTATCAAGTACTAGCTCTTCCTCTGTTGCTTTCTCCGCCACACTTTTACTCACCGGGGAGATCCCCTGGACGCTCTTTTGAAACGAATCAGCTGTTACCTTTTGGATGTAACCTAGCGCTTCGTACCCTTCCAATTGATTTCCTCCTTCATCTAGAATATGTTGTTGCGTTTGTGACAGACTTCCTACCTAGCGCCTTTATGTGGGCCTCCAAAAATCCTAGGCGCGGCCTCCTTTTTTTCGTGTATCTCTGTCATCCAGCGTTCACTTTCACCTTTAATTTTTGCCTCTACCAATTTCTGTACAAGGGATTTTTTCTCTAAATATATTTCCCATATTTTTTTTACTTCGTCCTGCGGCCGCTTCTCCTTTTTGCCTTTCTATGCTCCCGTGATGCTTCGCGTCGCTTCTCGATCGCCTCCCGGATTTCCTTGTTCCACCAACTTTTGGCTTCCTTTTTCCTTTCCAGCAAACAGTTTTCTTCTCCTCTCCCTATCTCCTTCGTCATTAGATGTAACAGCTCACTATACTCCCAGTCCTTGCCTGGTATTTCGCCTACTTCTTCCTCGACTCTTGCGGCTATATTTATTATTTGTTTGTCATTTAATACGAGCTGCCAGACTTTGATTCCATGCTCATATTTTCAGTTTCGTATCCCATTTGTAATGTTATTCGTTTATGATCACTACCCAAGATGTTAATGCCTTCCTCGTCTATCCTCATTTCTGTCAGTTTGTGGTAAATTCCTTCAGTCATGAGACAATAATCAATACTTGATTGCTTGTTTCCGACTTCCCATGTGATCTGGCCGTCACATTTAGGCCCCGTGTTAACTATCTCCAGAACTATGTTGCTCGCAAAGATCTAGTAATAACTTCAATTGGGTCACTGAATATCCGTCAAGGTCATGTATGTGGGCATTCATGTCCCCTAGAAGGATGATTTCGGCCCCCATTACAAATTCCTTAATATCCGCACTCATGCAATCCACTATCTCCTGATTCTTTTCTCTGCAGTTATTCCCCGTCCACAAGTAGGCTACCCTAGCCACGTTTCCTTTCCACCTACTGTGCCCAGAACCCAGAGGTGCTCTGAACACGTCTGTTTCACTCTAACCCCATTTGGCTCCGCGATGAATTAGCATTCTACACCCCCACCTTTCCTTTCCGATATGGTCCTGTTACAACCTTCCAAACATAAATTTTTCAATATGTGGTGGCTCTCCAAGTCTCTAAGGTGTGTTTCTGTAACCGCATACACGGCCTATCTGTTCTTTGTTTAACTGCTCCTCAATCTCTAACCATTTTGCCTTCTTTCTGCCACCCTGCATGTTTAGTAACTAATTGCAAACACGCGCCCTTTTTTCCTTTTTTCTTTTACCTTTCTTTCTGGTTTTTCGCACCATTCTACCTGTCAAAGCGTCCTCCTGGTTGTTTTCCCTGTTACGAGCTACCCCGGACTCCGAAGGGCCCGTGAGCCCCCCAAAAAAGCTACTGCGCGTCCTGCCAGTCGCCAGCCCACCTCGTGTCCAAGCCTCTTATCGAAATGAATCTTGTCTCTTTGGAATCCACCCCACCTGTGCACTCCCTGTTTAAATCCACTACCTCGAAACCCTTCTCTCGACTAATTCGCCATATTCTTTGTTTGCGTCGACAACCGCTCTTTGCAGGTTGACGTTGCGTACTGGTACTTCCGGTACTGTGCATACTACAATTTGCACCTGGGGGGACACGGCGCGCATGTCATCCACCCCTTTCGCCAAGGTCGTCGCTAGTCCTGACGATTCTTTTTTCAGGACGTCATTTAGCCCTCCCGCAATTACAACGAGGTTACGATTGTTAGCTTTAGCTGCGAGTTGTCACCCGCTTGACTCATTACTGTCCCCAGCGTTTGTCCTGGGAACGTCCCTATCGCCACTCTCTTGTCGCCTTTCACCCTTTCTTTGATTGCCGCTGCGCATCGGACTAAATTTGAGTCACCGGCGATGATGACCTGTTCAGACATTCCTTCTGAAACCTGCACCTGGCTGCTGACTAGGTGACTAGCGTGAGTCACGGCTGCTGGTTTGCTCCCTCCCCCCTCAAAACTACTTCCCGGTAGCTGGGGCCCTGTGGCCAATGTATCTGCCTTTGTCATGCCTGTTTCCTTCATCTCTCCCGCACGGGGGGTCGTCGCCATGTTTCCGCCGTCACCTGCGTCTTCGTTCCCCTTTCACGACCTTCGATAGGCCCTTCTCGGCTGACCGAGCCTTTTTCCATGGTGTGTTTCTTCTCTCGCTCCTTCGCCAATGCATTCTCCAGCTCTGCGATTTTCTCCATGAGCCCACTCTGGACCGCCATCATATTTTCATTTTCTCCTCGAACTCGCACTGTCTACACTTGGCGTCATCTTCTGCTTCTCTCCTCCGCACTAACTTCCACCTTCCAACCTACCCCGCACTCTGAACACTTTACGGTCTTTTTGACCATGGCTAGCTCAGTTTACCGATGCCCACGTGTTAGAAAACTGTACTAAAATACACTGGTCTAAGCCAAAAAGAACCACAATAATAAATAAATACGCTACACTTCACAGCACCTGCGCATGCACGTGGTCGGTCTACGTTGCAGACCTCAGCCACGTGGTGGCTGGAGACAACTCGTCTGCACCCACTCGTCCGGCAGCGCCACTTGCGGCCACTGCGCGCAGTCATCACGTGCGGGGCCATCCTCTCGACGTACGGAATGCGCGCGCTCCGCACACTAGCCAGTATATTCTAGGCCCCGCCTATTGCCGTGATGATAGATGATGGATGCATGAGTAGATAAATGGATATGACTGTACCCTTAGATTGGGCGGTGGCTAGCGTCATCAAGCCGTAATACTCAATGAACCAAAAACTAGATTTATCTTTTTTGTTTAAATATTAAGGTTGAAGATTTGTACTTTGCACTAAAAAAATTATTTTTTGTCGCGAGCCTTGACTAGTGTCTGTCGCGAGCGCCACGCCACAGAGATGTTTTTAAAACTGAAGGCAGGCCAACTCCCCTGCCACGGAGGAACCTTCCTCCGTGCTCCCCTGGGAGCGCGAACCATTCCTCAGGCATCTTTTTAGAGGATGCGTTGGATGAATGGAGGGATTGATATGGCTGTACCTATTGTTCTAGCGGTGGCTGGCGCCACCAAGCAGTAATACTTAATGAATCAAACACTATATTTTTCCCTTAAATAGTGAGGTTGAGAATTCGTACTTTGCAGTGAAGGGTTTATTTTCACTCGTGCCTTGACTTTAGCGACCAATCAGATAACCTCCTTCTAGTTAACTCTACCCGCTTAAAGTCTATTTGCCCTCCTGTCCCTAAACCCCAGTGCTTTGAAAAAACTCTGCGCCATCATCCTGAACTATATGGTTGAAGCCCTTTACAGAACATTATCAAGTGTTCGGCAGTTTTCTTCTCCTCTCCACACGCACTGCATACTTTGTCTACCTCTTCGTATTTGGCCCGGTATGTCTTAGTTCGCAATACTCCCGTCCTGGCCTCAAACAGTAGAGAACTACCCCGAGTATTATCATAGATCCTTTCTTTGGCGATTTCCTGCTTAAAAGTTTGATAGATCTTTAGTGCGGACTTCTTAATCATGCCAATTACTCCACATGTCAGTCTCCGTTTCCTTCACTTTCTTCTTAACCGATAGTTATTTTGGTTTGGCCACCTGCTTGCTGTTTTCTAAGTAATTACCAGTCAATTTCCCGGTTTCGCTTCCTCCATTTTGTATTGACATTCTTCATGTACAAGTAGCCGAAAAACCTTCCTAGCCCAACGCTCCTCCACCATTTCTCTCAATCGCTTCTCAAATTTTATCTTGCTGCTAGCTTCCCTCCCTCAAATGATGTCCATCCCATATCACCTTGTACTCCTGATTGTGGGTATTCCCGTGAGCTCCTAAAGCAAGCCTACCTATTCCACGTTGCTTAATTTCTAATCTTACTTGAACTTCTGATCTCATGCACAAGACCGCATTGACGAACGTCAGACCAGGAACCACGACACCTTTCCATATTCCTCTCACAAATCATACCTATTGTAGTTCCACAGTGCCCTATTTTAGATGCGGAAGCATCTTATACTCGCGCCTTGTAGTGCGCCGTCCGCACCGCTTCTCGAACATTCGACAGCTGACGCGCGCGCATGCGCCGTCGCGCCGTCGCCCACCATCTGTGCGCGCGCGCTTCTCCTTCGAGAACATTCGACAGCTGACAGCGCATGCGCCGTCGCTATCTGTGCGCGCGCGCGCGCTTCTCCTTCGAGAACATTCAACAGCTGACAGCGCATGCGCCGTCGCGCTGTATATATACTCAAGGTCGGCGCTCGCTCGCTCAGTTGCCGCTCGTCGGTTGGTTTTGTACGGCGCGTCGACGTCCAAGGTCGCGGTGAAATGAATTCCAACGAATCCACAAACACAATGATCGACGTCCCTTCGACCAGCGCCGTCCTTTCGCATACGTGTGTACGTGTTCACTCATTTAACACCCCCTCCAACCACCGTTAACCAATTTAGCCATCGACCCAAGTAAGTCGCAATTTAACACCCCATTTCACAACCAAGTTAACAATTTAGCCATCGACCCAAGTAAGTCGCACTTTAACACCCCGTTAACCATTATATGCTCCGCATCCTCCTCAGTGTTCCCCCGAGGGAAGCTGCGGGCAATTTTTTTATCACTGCCGCCATTACTGTTACTTCAATCGTCACGTATATTTCGTGTTCCCTCAGGTACTCGGTCCCACTGTTTATACATACGCCCAGATATGTATTTATCTGTTATCTCTAGCGTGACCTCCTGTATTCTAGCTCACAACCTTCGTTGTCATTGAAAATCATGACTGCTGATTTTTCCTACTGAATCTAAAATCTACCCTATCTCCCTCATTACCGCAGATGTCCATCAATTTCTGCAAATCTTCCTTGTTGTTGGCCATTAGCACTATATCATCTGCGTACATTAATGCTGGTAGGGCCCCTGATCAATAAGTTTTCCTTGTTTGACTAAAGAGAGGTTGAAGCCCAGTCCACTTCCCTGTAATTTGGCCTCTAATCCTTGTGGGTACATCATTAATAATAAGGAAGACAGGGGGCACCCCTGCCTAAGCCCCCGTTTTACTTCTGCAGGCTTGGATTAACTGTTTTCCCTGTTGAATAGGTCTACCTGTTGAATGAGAATACCCGTTGATTAGGTCTACCAGCGCCCTCTCTAGGTCGAATAAGTTAGTTCTCAACGCCACCGCTACTCTCTTTTTCGTTGAATCGTCAAAGGATAGCCTCCTATATACTTTCTGGGCCCGCTTGAAGCAGACAGAGGCTCCGTCCGCGCTTCCCACCGGCTGACGCCGTTGCCCAAGAGATGGCGCCACCAGCCAGTGAAGAGCGTGAATGAAGAGTTGTTTTGAATCGCCGCAGGCCCCCGCAGTCGATGTGCGCGTTGTGTTCCCGCGATTGAAGAACTTGTGCGTGTTCTCGTGATGCCATGACCTACTGCTGTGTGGGAAAGTGCAAATCTGATGCGAAAACGTAAGGTACCGCGCATTCGTTTCATGAAATTCCTAGTGACAGTGAAGCGGGGGCAGGGGGTGCCGTTGAAAGCCATCGCTAGGAAAGACTGGATGCCGAGCACGACATCACGCTACTCCGTTGGTGTGCCGAATTTTCTCCTGACGGACTACAAAGAAAGATGTAAAACTCGAAAAATCAAGAGGAGTGCAACTCTCAGCGTGTTCTTTGACTACCCGGGAGTAGCATGCAGCCAAAGAAACCGCGGAGTGATGCGGCTGCGAGGAAACGAGCGCTTGCTACTGACAACGCTGCTGCGCGGCCTCTCGAGACAAGGACTGCAACAGGCCTTTTTGTTGGAGCCGATGAAGACACCGTGCCTGCGGATGACTTGCTTCAAGTTTTAGCTATCGGGTCTCGCAGAAGTTCAGGCCGGCTTCACCGTCCACCACTACAAGTTTAGGTGGATGTCCTTCTGAACCTACCTCAAAGCACGAAGCCACCCAGGCACTTGCTATGGTGGGAGGCTTCGAGGCCCGTGTCATACAAGAAAAGAGTGCTTGAGCTCCTGCATTTCAGTTGTCACAAAGCCAGCGTCTCAGCCCCCATTGACAGTCTGATTAGGCAACAAGACCAAAGGTGGGCTACTGTACCCCTCAAGTGAGCTTGTTCATGTTTGTACGCGCTAAAAAAGTACACTGAACTCATTTTAAGCAAGCGCAGAGCAATCAAGGCCTCTGCAGGAAACAGTCCGCAATGCTTGTTTCTGCTATGCAAACAGTGAAGTTTTAAGCATGTTTGCATTAAGCACCGCTCGCAGTTTCTGGAGCTTGTTGCATGAAATTTGCAAGCCTGTGTTCATGAACTACGCCCTGGGCGTGACTGACAAACACGGTGTGAGGAAGGCACTTCACCACAAGCCCTTGTCGAGAAAAGTTCTAAAACTGTGAATTGCGTTTTTGCAGCTGCTGTGACTGACTGTACTATTTTTCTTTCATTGATGTTTAGGAATTTCTATGCAAACATATGCATCTTCAGAATACCAACGAAATAAAAGTTGATGTCAAGAACAGTAACAAGTGTTGTCACTTGAGTTTCGGGTTTTACTGCAAAACCGCAATGAAAATGCGAGGCATGCCGTAATATAGGACTATGGATTAATTTTGATCAGATGCGCCTCTTCACCGTGGCGTCAAGACTGCGCGCTGGCAGGAAACTGCCAGCGCGCAGTCTGAGGCCATGTTTAACGCACACGTAAAAAAGGCCATGTTTTAACGCACACTCGTACGCAGCATATTTGCATTTCATATTCCTCAAAATGCGAGTTTGAGGCTGCGAAACCAACCCGCAGCTTTGTGCTTCGCAACGCAATCCCCTAAAGTAAGGAGCCGTCAATTGGTGCTGTCATGTCGCTTTCTTATATATTTTTAAAGCGGTGAGCCAGAGCTACAAGTATTGTGGATTCACCTATGAACCTCTTGGCTTCCGGGGACTTAATACCTTGGGGACAAGTATGAGTTTTTAGCGCATCAGTTTATCGTGAACACGACGCAGCGCGTGCACAGAGAACGCGATACGCAATCCGCATAAATACGCTTATGTTTACTTGTATGATGCATTTCTACTAACGCTAATGCTTGCTGACGATGGTAAAGCTGTCCAGGATGAATATAATAGTGCGTTTTTACATTTGCGTCGAAGATATTTATGCTTTCTGGGATGATCACTGAGTAAGCAGAGAGAATACGCATCGTCTGCACTCTCCAGGGCTGCCGGCGCCCCCTTCGGCTCGGCTCGAACTAGACGCGACGGTGCAATAGAATGGAAAGCGCGGGGATCGAGCGGGCACAGAAAGTATATAGGAGGCTATGGTCAAAGGTACAGTTTCCGTTCTCCAAGTGGTGTTTTGTGGCAGCATGGTAGGTATGTATGTAGGTGTTTGTGCTTGTAGCAGCGGTCGCATGCTCTTCGTTCCTTCGACATGAGGGACCTGCGGAGGCAGCGATGTTCAGTCGTTGGATGT